>JAGSMU010000158.1:22500-67028 GCA_029286865.1 Teinopalpus imperialis
GTGAATTTTAGACATTAAAAGTGACAAAAAACAGTGAAAAATAGTGACTTACCACGTGGCCAGAACATAAAAGTTCATACGCTGTGCGATTAGTCGCCTGTACCCCCCTCTTTTTTTCGTCATTTTCATAGAGGGCATCAAGGCGCAACTTTGTACCAAATCGTGGATTTTTCCTGCAAAAGGAAAAAGAGTTATTAAGGAAAGAAGAAAAAAGTGGGCGTGGTCATCCACGAATCTGGAGCAGTGCGGATGCTTTTTAGCACTGGTCCTTATAGGCCATCTCCACAGCTTCATCTGGAACTAAACACCTAAATCCGGGCACTAAAATTGTGGAATTGACAGTGATTTTACTGCGGGTGAGTGAAAACTTTAACTTTGAACCCCCCCAGGGAAGAATTTTCAGTGATCACCTAGTATTTTTAAGACTTAATTATATAAACAATTTAGTGATTAATAAGCATGAAAAATTTCATTCAAATCGCATGAATAGTTTTAAAGTTATTAACGTTATAGTGAACTTAGTACTGTAAAACCACGTGTTTTACGTAAATATAAACTCAATTTTGACTTTTTTGTGTGTGATCGGATTTTTAAAATTTATGTGTCAGTGTGTAGAACTTTGTAAAAAAACGGCATTAGGTTACTTTTTAAAAGCCCGGACCCTAAGACTCCTTAGAAATAGAGCTGCGAAAAATCCAAAAAATTAAAATTTTTGTAACTTAAATTCCTTGCCTTCCACTTGGCTTGGAACAGAACTATTGAACTAGGCAGATGTGTAACCATCATCTCTAAGCAAACTAGCCCCCAGAAACAGCCGCAACACCTCATCAGCTGAACCGCTACACTTTTTCCCTCGCGCGCTTCGGCTAGTGCTTCCTTCGGACAAAGTTTCGGAGGACTAGTTGCTAGTACACTCGGCAATTTTTAATAATAATAATAGAGTAAATATCATATACTAAGTGCTGTAAAAAAAAACTTAATCTAAAAACATACACAAAACTAGCCACAGACATTTTAGTGAAGGCACTCCGCAGGCAAAAATCAACAAAAAACCTTTCTAAACAAAGAAAACTTTTTTATCTTTGGACTTTTTTAAATTTTTTTTGCCTAGAATTATAGTACACTATATAGCGCTTCTCGTGGTACTCAAACGGTGTAAGTTGAGCCACCCTGCCCCTCACCACTTGCGGTACAAACTGCACGGATCTGCTATTCTTCTGCCTCCTTGTTCTAGCTCATTCCTTGCTGGACTTGCACGGATTCTTGCACAGCGATAATGGCTGACAAGAGCATCACCACACGAGCCTCCTCACTCAGGGGTGCCCCCTCTACTAAACCCAAGAAAGCGCCGTCGTCGCTGCAGGATGGCGCATCTCTCAGAAGAGCTGCCACAGTGAGGGGGGCGCAATCAAGTGCGGCGCAATCCGAATACCTCACACCGGATGAGGAACAGCGCTCGACCTGCAGTGACAGGATGCCTGGCCTGGACTGGGGACCTGGGACCCCGGAACCCAAAACGGACGACGAGTGGTCCGAGGTAGACAGCGTCGAAAGCGGCAGAGTAAGCATCCTCCCACCGACTGGCAAAAGAACTGGGGTCGCTATGGACCTGGCTACACACCGAGCCAATGAACTACTTCTCGCAGGGAAGGAGGCTCTGGAAAAAGCTGGCAACATGAAGAGGAAAGTAAGACGGAGACTCATGAATGCCTACAGTCATTATACGAGATAGTGCTATCCCTCTCCGACTCACGAGCAAGGCACAGAGTATCCCTGGAGCAGGAGAAGAGTAGGGCGGCGAAAGAGCTAGTGCGCTGTGAGAGAGCTCATACACGAAAGCTCAATGAGATACAAACGGAGCACACTGCCAGGATCAATGAAATCAAGAACACCCTGGACAATACACTCCGCTCTGTTGAGAGCATCAGGGGATGGCTGAACTTTGAGCTCGACGAGCCCATAAAAACTATCTCCACCATCCACAAGGAACTCAAGGAACTAATGTCCAGACCGTCCCCCACCACCTCCCACAATTCAACAGAACCGCTCCATTGCCGCTCACAGACCTCACAGACCTGGCTGCCAAGACAGAGCGTGTCGAAGAACAACTGCGGGCAGTAAGAGTGGAGATGGCGGGCTTGAACGATACGCTCTTGCATCGGTCGCCACACCCTACTCCCGCATACGGCCTCTCTGAAGGAGACACCGAAAAAACTACGATGGCACTGGAAGACCTTAAAGCGCAGATGAAGGAAATCCTAGAAGCCATTAAAGCTCAAGACAGCAACACACGCCCTCCTCCGTTGCCTACACTCACCAGAGACGACTTACAAAGAGATCTCAGTGAGTCGTTAGCTGATCATACATCACCTTCGCGAAACTAAAAATGAAATCCGCGAAATGAAAGACATCCAAATGGCATCACCGGAACTACACCATGGAGCGGCTGGTCTGGGCTTAGAGATGGCTTTAACGGACACTAAAAATGAGCTTTCTAACCTCCTAGCACCATTCAAATCAGCCATCAAAACTGTAAACGAGGAAAACAACGAACTCAACGAGAAAAATCCCTGGGTGACAGTAGCCAATAAACGACGACTGAAAACAACACCTCGACTCCCACGTCCCGACACTACCACACCAAATTTCAACATCATGGTGGAATCCATAGATCCTCGGCACACCAGCGAGGACATAATACAGAAAATAAAAAGCGGAGTCAATGTCGTCGAAAGAGGGATAGGAATTTCAGCCATTAGGAAACTGAAAAACCAGAAGGTCGTAGTAACCTGCACCTCGAGAGAAGAGCGCCAGAGCTTCAGTGATGCTCTAAAGATCGCTGATAGTACTCTTTCGGCAAAACAACTTCTCAACAAGTCTCCGCTCATAAAACTTGCTGGAGTGGCCAACGACCTCAACGACCATAAGCTCGCCGAAGCTATAATCAAACAAAACGGCCAACTAATAAGCGGGGTGATTGAGGTTAACCGCAGCGTCAGGGTGATCAGGAGGACAAAAGGTCGCAACAACGCGCTGACCAACGTTGTCTTGAAACAAACCCGGATATGTGGCAGGCCTTAGTAAATAGGAAAGTCAGAGTAGGATACCAGATCGTGACCGCCATTGACCAATCCCCGGTAATACAATGTTACAAATGTCTGGGTTTTGGTCACTTGGCAGAAGTATGCGAAGGTCAACAAATTGTGGCTATTGCTCAGGAACCCATGACACCAGGGACTGCCCGGTACGCACAGGGCCTCCTCGCTGCACAAACTGCCTAAAATCGAACGCCTCCGCCGACGCTACACACCTGCTTATAGCAGCGAATGCGAAGTCTGGCAAAAGTGGGATGGAATAGCTAGATCAAAGGTCAGTTATTGTTAACGACACGGGCCCCACTGACATTAATAATGGCGTCAGCTTCCTCCTACAGGAACCTTTAAGATCCTTCAGGCTAACCTGGGAGGGCTTTGCTGCAACCAAGGAGATAATCAACACCGCATCCTTGGAAGGTTACGCACTGCTCCTCCTCCAGGAACCATACGTAGGCACCAAAAACCACCTATCCTGCTCAGCTAGGATTATACAGGACTCAGCCGCACCTGGACCAGTTAAGTCTGCGGCTGTTGTCTTGCACGACTCACTACAGATCTCGACTCACCAGAGCCAAATCTCTAAAAACATCGTCGCCTTTAAATTACAACTCGGAGATACAGACATAGGTGTGGTTAATGTCTACCTGGAGGGTAACCATAATATTGATGACGACCTCAGATCCCTGGACCTCCTCCTGGATAGCTTAGGAACGCGGGAAGTCTTAATTGCCGGGGATCTTAATGCAAAAAGCTCTTGGTGGGGAAGTCCAAGGGAAGACAGCAGGGGCAGAAAAGTTGCGGACTTCTTGGCGTGCAGGGGTCTTAACGTCCTCAACCGGGGATCAACCCCCACCTTCTTCACCCTGAGGGACGGAAAGACCTATGCCAGTCATATTGACGTCACAGCGGTGTCTACCAACCTCCTCTCTAACGCCATAAACTGGAGAATCAACCCGGACTTTGGATGCTTATCAGACCACAGACCGATCACCTACGATCTCTCTATGCTTCAGGCTCGAAGCAACTTTAGACCCAAACCCGCCACAAGGGTTTACAACACTGGAAAAGCAGATTGGAAGAAGTTCCAACAGTCTTTGTCTATCGAGCTTGGGCAGAGAGGGATCGGGGTCAGCGGACTGGAGACTGTCAAAGGAAGCCAAGACCTTGACATAATAGTCGCAAGCCTCCAGGAAAGCGTAACAAAGGCCTGCGACGTGTCTATCCCAAGGATAAAAGATAAGATCCCAGCCAGACCTTCACACTGGTGGAACCGCGATCTCGACTCTCAAGGAAAACCGTAAGGAGACTCCGAAGGAAGATCAGCGCTGCCAACAACTGCAGAAGGCCTTTCGTGATAGCCGACTATCTGCGCGCCAAAAATATCTACAAACAGAAGATCCAGTCGGCTATCACGGAGAGCTGGAGGAGCTTCTGCACTGGACAAGATAAGGAAACCTTGTGGGATCGAATCTACCGGGTGCTAAAGGTTTGCGGCGAACGAAGAGGATATGCAGCTCTCGGATCCCTCAACGGGCGGACCGCTCTCGCCGGAGGACTCTGCGGCCCTCTTGGCCAGAGCGTTCTTTCCTGTGGACGAACCCGAGACCGACACTGCAGAGCAACGAGATCAGGTCTACAATAGGCAACTTGTCCTTAGATACCGACGCTCAGACCCTAGCACGACAGCCCACTTTACCCAGGACGAAATAAACAACGTCCTACACTTAATGAACCCAAGAAGGCCCCGGGCATCGATGGCTTCACAGCGGATATCTGCCTAAATGCCTTCCAAGCCGAACCCACCATCTTCGCTGCGCTCTATAACACCTGCCTCAGGGTTGGGCATTTCCCCACACCGTGGAAACTGGCTGTAATAAAAGTCATCCCAAAACCGGGCAAAACGGACTATAGCCTTCCCAAAGCGTACAGACCAATAGGTTTGCTTCCCATACTTGGAAAGGTCTTAGAAAAGATGGTCACTTTAAGAGTCGAATGGACCCTGGGAAATGGCTGCGCCCTTAGCCCCAGGCAGTACGGATTCCGGCCACAGCGGGGGACGGAGGACGCCCTCTACGACGCCATGACAGTCATAAAGGACGGACTTAAGAATAAGAAACTGGTCGTAGTCGTGTCTATGGACATAGAGGGTGCCTTCGATAATGCGTGGTGGCCGGCCATTTTAAATCAACTATCGATAAGGAACCTTGATCGTAAAACCCTGGGGCTGGTCCGTAGTTATCTCTCGGGCAGAAAGATCGAACTCCGCTACGCCGGAACCCGAGTAGTCCGCAACACAAACAAAGGCTGCATTCAGGGCTCCACCTGCGGACCTCTTCTCTGGAATGTCCAGCTAGACCCGCTTCTACAGGACGCTGAGGACTTGGAGGCCCACGTTCAGGCGTTCGCTGACGACATCCTAGTGGTGGCAGCGGCTCACGACACCTATAATTTGGAGCGCAAACTGTCCAAAGCTTTGGACCTAATATCTAGGTGGGGAAAAAGCTATAAGATGCGCTTTGCCGCCCATAAGACGCAGGCTATTCTTATTACCAGGAAACTTAAGTTCCAGTTGCCCAAGGTGGTTTTGAAGGAACCGAGATTCCACTTACTGGTAGCCTCAAAGTTCTAGGTCTCACAGTAGATACGAACTTAAACTTTGGCCAACATATCGCAGAAAGGCACAACAAAGCCACCTCCATATTCAAATCTGTCTCCAGAGCGGCAAGTGCCAATTGGGGTCTGAACAGTGATATTTTGCGCACCATTTATAGGGTGGTGGTCGAGCCCACTCTGCTGTATGCGGCGAACGTCTGGGCGGATTCGAGTAACAAAAAGAGGAACCACCAGAAACTTGATAACATAACAAGAAGTTTTGCCATTAAGATAGCTAAGGCTCACAGAACAACCTCCACAGTAGCCTCAACCACCATGGCCAATATCCTGCCTCTGGACCTTCGAGCGGAAGAGCAGGCTAAACTATTCTTAATAAAAGAGGCAAAGACCTGCAAGGACTCCGGGCAGAACCCTTGAGCGCAGGGTACATCCTTTCCAACTTCCACCCAGCGCAAAGGAAATTTAACGAGTTCCTGGAGATTCGTAAAGCTGGTGATCTCCGAAATATCAACCAAGAGGCTACCTAATTTACACCGACGGGAGCAAAATAGAAGGCA
Source organism: Teinopalpus imperialis (assembly GCA_029286865.1). Taxonomy (NCBI): domain Eukaryota; kingdom Metazoa; phylum Arthropoda; class Insecta; order Lepidoptera; family Papilionidae; genus Teinopalpus; species Teinopalpus imperialis. The sequence continues at coordinate 28,766 of JAGSMU010000158.1, forward strand.
GAGTCAGACTGCGGTGTCGGTCTGGAGCGATGACCGTGAAAGACCAGCTCCACCCTGGGCCTCTCCAACTACTGCAGCGTCTTCCAGGCTGAGTTGGCTGCCATAAGGGGAGCACTAAGGCTAGTGGAGAGACGCCCCAAGAATTACAATCGGATTGTCTTACTCAGCGACTCCAGATCGGCCCTGCAGTGCATCTGCGATCCGACATCCCTCCACCCTTAGCCTACGAAATACGCGAAATGATGGCCAGGCTGGCTCATTTAGGCCTTGAAATAAAATTAGCATGGATCAAGGCGCACGCCGAGCTGCCAGGAAACGAACGAGCGGACAATCTAGCCAAGAAAGCAGCTCTAACATCCAAAAGGAAACCCTCGTACGACCTCTTCCTCTCTCCTTCGCAAAGCATACCATCAGGGAGGAAACGCTGGCCATCTGGCAGGAACGCTTCAACTCATACAAGTCCAACATTAAGCTGTTCTTCGACGACATCAAGGTCGCGCACAGAGTCTTTAGGGCATGGACCACACTAATCTAAGAACACAAATATTTACGGGTCACGGAGGAGTCAAGGACTACCTTTTCAAATTTAAGTTGGCGGATGATCCATTCTGTGCTTGCGACGGTGAGACCCACGAGACAATCGCGCATATAATCACCAAATGCCCACGTTTCGCCACACTGCGTCTCGACTGCGAGCACAGAATGGACTACACCATTGCCGAGGACACCATGGTGCAGTGGTGAGGAGTGAAGATACGCGCGAGTCCTTTATGAAATTCTGCTTGACTGTGATGCGCCGCGTGGCTAGATCAAACGGTTCAATCGTAGCAAACTAAACTTTAATCCAAAAGTGAACTAAAAACCCAAACGGGGAATTTATCTAATCCTCAACCCAAACCTAGTCAAATTCTAATTCTCATTATACCATATTATTACATGATTAATTCACTCAATAATGCCAATCAATTTCATTCAATCGCAAGTAATTAAACCAATCCCACTTATTATTTATTGTATATTTTTAAACCTAAGTATTGTACCTCATCCATTTACCTTAATGGGACACTTTCTTATCGGTTTTAGCCATTCAAAATGAATAAAAAAAAAAAAAAATTATTTTACTCAAAAATTTCACAATCACCCAGGAACTTGCGAACTCACGCCTTTTTGTAATCGCAATAATTTGTAATGGTCTCGAGTACTGCTGCTTGATTCCTGCGTGAAACAGGCAGACAAGAAAACTCGCAAACCAAAACCTCCCATGCAATGTTACCCACAGTCTATCTAGTCAAAAAGTAAATTGTATATAAATTATTATAAATTGATTTAAATAAAATGTATTTAAAATAAATATATTGTATTGAAATCGAATGCATATAAAAAAATAAATATGAAGTTATACAAACTATAGCTAAGTCTATTATGTACAAATATTTAACATAAATTGAATTTTTACTTGTATAATATTGCTATAAATTAAAGCTAATTGTAACGCCGGCCAGGACTGAAATTAAATTTAAATAAAAATTTAATTTAAATGCAGGCCCCGGCCATTTTTAACCTGTTTTATGAGAACGCGCGGGAACACCGGGCGCGCTCTCACCTCACTGACTCATGTTGAACTACGGACCTCCCCGGGCCCATAACTCGAGTCGAATTCGGGGGGAAGTAGGGTATGCTTGCGCTTACGCTTTTCCCCCCGGCGGCGGCTGCGGACTAGTCCCGTGGTCACGGGACGGTTCCTCCTCCATCGCTTCAACCGTCCCTTGCGGCTGACTGGCCGGGTGCCTGGGTGGCAGCGGGCGGACCAACCTTTCCCCACTCTTGGGCGCGGCCTTGCAGGCCTTGCCCCATCTTGTGGTCCGCCGGTTTTGCTGGCTGCGACACACACAGCGCAACGCGGGTTGGCGGAGCACTGTGCCGCCTTGTGGCCAGATTCACCACAGCGGAAGCACAGCTCCCCACGATCGACTGCGGCGACGCACTGAGCCCTCACATGTCCAGCTTCTAAGCGGCGGAAACACCTCACAGGTGAGGGCTCCACCAGCTTGACCACGGCTGCCACCCACGAGACCATGAGTCGCCCGCCGGCGGCTTCGCCTTTTTGGCGGCAACCACAGGGCACTGTTGGGCCATTCCGAGTCCTGCGGGGTATCGCAGAATGTCGCTGCAACGGCCTCTTCAGCGCAGCCACCAGCCTTCGTCACGGCCGCTACCACGTCCTCCGCTGTAGCAGAGTCGTCCAGACCGGTCACCTTGACCTCCGCCGTCTTCGCCGGTCTGGATACCCGCACTCGCTTGCCCGCTGCTGCAAGCACCTCGCTTAATCTTTTAGCGAGGGCGTCCGCTGCTGTCGCCGCTGTCTGCGCCGGGGATTTCAAACATTCGAGCTCCCGTTGCGCAGACGCGGAATCCCATCTCGGTTATACCGAGGGAGGCGAGGTTGACCTTCGCCTTTGCCTCGGTAATAACGTCGGTATAGGTGACGCCTGCTGCCACTGCCTCCGGCTCCAGGGTCACCACCACGGCGGACGATCGCGGAGTGGCGATCGTGACTGCCCTCTTTGCGGGTTTTGCGGGACTCTTTACCACCGCCTTCCCAGTCTTCTTTTTGAGTCCCTTCTTCACCACCGTAGTCCACGGTTGCTCCGTTGACTTCGGTACCGGTGGTTGGGACTCAGCTTCCCTCGTTTGGCTCTCTTTCGCGGGCTCGCTCCGCTTTCCTTTGGGGCGTTTCGGGGCCACGGAACCCCCAGTGGCAGCTGGTGCAGCGCTAACTGCCTTGACAGGCAGCGCTGCGCAGCTTCTGGGTGCCCTCTCAGGAAGGCAGGGGACCGGACAAAGGAACAGGTTCCGCTACCAGTCCTCTATCTGCCGTCAGTGGTGGGCGGGCGCTTTTCCGGCAGCAGGCGGTCCTCTAGTGCGGCGAATCTGGCGTTGATCATTGACCCCACCTGGTCAATGATCGAACACCTGGCTCCTCATACCAGCTCCCTCAGCTTGTTGGCTCGGCTTGTTTACCTGCATCCGCAGGTAGGCCACCTCCTTCCGCAGCTGCGACGCTTCGTCTTGGGCGGGTGTTTGCAGCTGTCAGGTTTCGTGTTTCGTCAGAGGTACAGCGTCTCTGCAGAGTCCGAGTAACCTCAGTCACGGTCTCCGCTGCCTCCTTAAGCGCACGAACAAAGTTGCCCTTTAAATTCTTGGACTTAGTGGCAACCAAGTTGATGACGCCGACGCTGTCCTCGATCCTCTTCTCCAGGTCCGCCGCTGCCTCGAAGTCGCCATCGTTTGATGACGACTCAGACAAGGTTGATTTGCCGGTGCGGAGCTGTCGCGTCGCCGCAACAATCTTTTCCTCCGCCTCCAACCTCAGCTCCGCTTCTCTTGCTGACACCAACGCCATTTTTGCCTGGGCAAGGCCTACGTACTCCCCTGTTGTTGGGGGTCGCCCTCGGCCTCTCTTGGCAGATGTTCTTGCCGTACCCAGGCTTTTTCCACTTTCATGGCCCGTAAGCAGGCCAGAGCCACATGATGTGTCCATAGAAGGACGTTTCCGCCCGCCACTTCGTCTACCGTCTTCAAACGACTCTACGCTCAGCATAGAGTCACTGTCGTCATCACTGTCTCGTTCAGTTTCAGTCCGTTTTGCATAATTAAGTTTTTCCATTTTGATTCCCACGATAAAGGTCGATATAAACGGTCGATCCCCGGGTGACGCCTATTCCGGAGACAAGGCTGCATACTGTGGGGTCGCCTGGTACCCACAGGTTTTAAGACTTCGCTGTCTGGTTTTATAGAGTGATCCTTCTCGCGGGCCGGCCAATTAAGGCAAAGCCCTCCGCTCCACTGCACCTCAACGTACCCCATGATCGTCAGCGCTGGGGTCTTTGAAGAGTACAGCGGGTTACGGCGCGCTGGTGGAGCCGACGTAACTCCCCAGTTTTGGACGGTTGAGTGCCCGGCGGCAGTGTGAGTGCACACCGAGCCCGTCCCTCCACTATGAGCATTAGGCACTGGAAACGATATATCGTCGCAGTTCCTAATACCCACCATCATTTGTTGCCTTTCCCCGGATACTTTGATCAAGAATGCAACCTCCACCCGCGCATTGGACACTGAGAACAACGTATCGTCACCAGTTCCCAATGCGCACCATCGGTTGGTTGCCTTTCCTCCGGATACGGAAATCAAGAGGAAATGCAACCCCAGCCACTCCGCTGTGCCCTCCGCTTATCAGAGGGACACGCAGAGCAGCTATCCCCCCCTGTCAGAACATTCGCCACTGGCAACAACGTATCATCACCAGTGCCCAGGGTGCACCGTCCCGGCGTTGCCTTTCCCCCGGATACAATAGTATCAAAGGGAAATTCAACGACCAGGCACTCGAGGAGGTTTTCTGACGTGGCACCCCAACCTAACCTAACCTTTTTTTTTTTTTTTTTTTTTTTACATGGGGAAATGCCTACGCATACCCACCCCTGCGGGGGCAAGGGTGGGTTATGTCGGACTCGCACCGACTAAAACCCCATGGTGTTCCACCTTCGTCGCGTATGGCGGGGCCACGGGAACGCTTTCGCACACCTCCGCGACCCCGCCTGCGCTGGCCGGCAAGCCGGCCCTCCTTCGGGGAGGACATCCCCTCTCCACCCTCTCCGGCAAGGCGCGCCGGAACACGGACGCGCCTTCACCTCAACCTCCTCTGTTGGTGGGAAGCGGACTCAGGTCCGCCCAAAATTACATGGGGGACCAGAAGCCAGCCCTGCGGCGGATCTGGTCTGCGGCTCCACCGCCGACCGATGTTCGGCCGCGGAGGACAGGAGAGCGGCAACGAAACACCGACACTCCTCTTCCCCGCGGCCCCACCACAGCCGCATCATGCGGTGCGACCCCCGCTTGAGTCGCGGAGGACAGGAGAGCGGCAACGAAACACCGACACTCCTCTCCCTCCGCGACTCCGCCTCGGCTACTGAGGGCGGGGAAGACGGCCTCGCTCCGCCACATCCGCCCCAGCAGTCCACCGACACGCATCCGAGGTTCGCTCGCCGAGAATACACCGGGCAGCCACCTCGGGCCGGCCTCAGAGCGCCTTAGGCCGGCCATTTGGGTTCCTCTTAGCTTCACCGTGGGTGACCAAGCCACGGTTGCGGCTGCTACGACAAAGCGAGAACCCTTCGGGGGAACCTAACCTAACCTAACCTAACCTAACCTAACCTAACCTAACCTAACCTAACCTTTTTTTTTTTTTACATGGGGAAATGCCTACGCATACCCACCCCTGCGGGGGCAAGGATGGGTTATGTCGGACTCGCACCGACTAAAACCCCATGGTGGTCGCCACCAACGCTCGCGAAGGGTCGCGGGATCTCCGTAAGGAACGCAGCCGCAACCCCCTGCGCTTCGCTGGGATAGCCCGTCCCGGGGGCGTGCGAAGATCGCACCCCAGAACCCTCGCGGAACTATCACGACGACACGGTACCACGTCGTGCCGTCGTCCTCCTCGGGGTCGCTATTACTGGACGGTCGGAGCCCCACTCTGATCGTCAGCGACCCGTAGGGCCCCGTTTACGGTAGGGGATCACCGGGAGGGCCGTGACGAGGCGCGCGAGCGCCGCGTCGGCCCGTCTTCGAGCAGGATCGGTCCTCTCTCTATCCCGCTCGGCAGCCTCCTTTCGGACCATTACGGTCTCGCAGAAGGAGGCTACGGCCCTCCACGCCGATTCCCCGCGCAGCATCGCCGACACGACTGCTGGCAGGGACAGGTTCCGTCCGATGTGACCGACCAAGACCCGCCGCTCGGCTTCCACGCCGGGCAAGCGGCGAGCGTGTGCGATGCGGAGTCTTGGTCGTTGCCGCCACAGTGGAAGCAATTCGCCGTCGCCTCGCGACCGATCTTACAGGTAATCACCGAAGCAACCGTGCCCGGTGATCACCTGCGTAAGTCTGTAGGTGAGTCTTCCTCCTCGTCGCTGCATCCAGGCTTCGAAGACCGGCAGGAATGCTCCGACGACGCGTTTGCGTGCATACTGCTCCTCGCGGAGCCTTGCGCGCCACGTCGCGAATGCGATACGTCGTTCCTGCCGTTTTACCGCCTCGAGCGCCTCTTCTGGCTCGCCACCACCGCTCTGGCGCAGGACGCGAATTCGGTGATACACCCTCGCGTCCATGTCCGCCAGTATATCCAGAGGTGGAAAGCGAGCCAGGATTGTCGCCGCCTCAAACGATACCGTCCGGTATCCTCGTACGACCCGTATGGCCATCCTACGCTGGACGCTGTAGATCTTAGTCCTACAGCGTCGGATGGCCAACCTCTTCCTTAGGCGGGCTTATTACAGGCTTTACGGATCGTACGACCCCGGCATAGAGGCGGCGAACTTCCTCCTCGGTCCCCGAGATTGGGCAGCAGTCTGTGCATAGCACCCGCTACCCTCTCGATCCGGGGACCAGGCGATCGAAATGCTCTTCGAAGCCCCAGCGACTGTCAGAGTGAGGCCCAGGTACTTCATGTACCGCCCCACTCTGACTTCAGACCCACCTACTCGGACGCGAGTCGGGTGGTTCCCTGCTCCGCGGCAGTTTGTGGAACCATAGCGCCTCGGTCTTGTAGGGGACTACCTCGAATCTAACTCGTGGACTTTGGCGACGACGATTTCCGCCCCAAGCTCGGCGGGCTCGCCGGGTCTCCGAAGGAGTCCCCGCTGGCGACCACCAACGTGTCGTCAGCGTAACAGACGACATTAACGCCAGCGGGGCTCGACTCGCAGAACAGAGTCGTAGGCGAGATTCCACAGTAACGGGCCCAGCACCGACCCCTGTGGAACCCCACACTGGATCTCCTCCGGATCCTCGTACCGTCTCGGTCCACGTACAAGATGTACCTGTCGCGCAAGTAGTCCGCGATCACGCCGTGCAGGTAGGGGAACACCATGGTGTACAAGTCCCCTTATCGCGTCCCAGGGCGGGGAGTTAAAGGCGTTGACGATATCGATGCTTATCGCCAACGCCACGCCGCCCAGGACACAGCCTGCTCCGACAGGAGCGGACGCGCATCACCGCGTCGATGGTGGAACGCTCCGTCGGAAACCGAACTGGTTTTCGGCGAGATCGGGACCGACACGCGACAGATGCCCGTTGAGACGGGCGGCAGAATTCTCTCGAATAACTTGCCAGCCTCGTCCAACAGGCATATGGGACGGTACGCAGAGGAGAATCTGCGACTCTGTCTGCCTTCTTCAAGAGGACCAGTCGGGCCTCTTCCGAACCCTAGGGAACGAGGAGTTACGGAGGCAGCTGGTGAACAGCTGCCTCAGCCTGTTCGAGGGTAGCCAGACTCAACACCCAGACCCGGCCGGGAATTCCGTCGGGTCCCGGCGCCTGATGTTTCTGCCTCTCAAGCGGCTCACGGCTCGGTCCAGCTCCTGTGCGGTCACCCCATTTCGTCACTCAATGACACGAAGATTGGGGTAGACCGAGGACTTGACCGACCCTCCGAGAAAGAGCGAGCTAATCACTCTTCCCAAGAGGCGGATCGAGAGTTTCCGTCACCGGGGCGTCCAAGGACGGAGCTTTCCTAGCACCATCCTGTACGGACGCCCCACGGATCCTCGTTGAGTCCCTCCAGGAGCTCTCTCAGGACCGAGACCTGGCGTTGCAGATAGCTGCCTGCAACGCCTTCGTAACCGCTCGATACACCTCGTAGAGTCTGGCTATCTCCTCACTCGGGCTCGCCTTCGCCTCCTTCGGGCTCTGGTGTACTGGCGGCGGCTCCGCAAGCAGATCGCTCGCAGCTCCGCGATCTCTGCCGACCACCAGTACACCGCCCGCGCTTAGGGCGACCGGTCCGGGGCATCGACGCGTCACAAATACGCGTCATCGTGTCCCGGAACCAGTTCGCTTCCACTTCCGGATCGGACGGAACCTCTTCGGCGTTTTCTGGCCATATTGCAACGTTGGCGGCGGCCCCGAGCAAGTCTCGGTCTAGCCGCTTGAGACACCAACGTCGCGTGTGACTGCCTTCTCGGCGGCTGGAGGCATAGTCGGGACGGCGGATTGCAAGATCGAAAATAATGTGGCGGTGGTCGGATAATGTGACCACCTCCTCTGCAACCCGCCAACCCGACAACATGCGCATCGCAGCGGGAGTCGCCCATGTAAGATCCACGACCGACTCCCCCTGCCACCGCACGCACGTGCTTACGGATGATTTGCCAATCGGAGGTCCAATCCAGCCGCCCATTCCATCACCGTCTCTCCTTCGGACTGTCGCTGGGATTCCCCACGCCCTGGAGTGGGCGTTGAAGTCTCCCAGGACAATCGACGGACGAGGGAGGCACCTGCGAACGCAGAGTGCCACCTCGTCCAGGTACACTTCGTAGTCGGCGAGTGACCTCGCGGAGGGCAACGAAGCCAACTATGGCCAGGGTGCCCCATTGCACTGCAACGAAGCCCTGACCCTTCCCAATAGGGAACAGGGTGGGACACCCTCTCCACCCCCAGTAGATCGCCACGGAACCCAGCTCATCACCGAACCAGCGAGGGTGGTCCGGCACGTATAGAACTCCCGCCACTACTGCCAGAGCAACCCCCACTCCGCAATGGTCTGCATAAACAAATGCTGAGCATTGCGGCGGTGTTGGATTACTGGAGGACCTTGAGGGGTGAAGAGGTTTAATTAACCTCCATTCCCGAGCTAGTGCTCGGGGTTGCGGCAGGTGCCGCTGGGACTGCTTCGCTTGTGGAGGCGGGAAGAGATGTTATTTTCCCGCTCTTCGTTGACGGTGGGGCGCACCTCTTACCGTTGAGGCGATGGTTCGAGGACGCCCCAGGTCCGAGCACAAAGGACGCGAGTGCAGGCGCTTTGCACTCTTTTGCCTGATGCCCCGGTCTCTCACACGCGTAGCAGCGCGCGCTCCAGTTCACCTGATTGGGGCGCACTGCCTACGTACTTTCTCTGGAAGCACCGGAAGCAATGCATGGGCCTGGGGTCCAATAGCTGCACCCGGTACCCCAGCCCACGCATACGCGCCCAGCGGCCGCAATTTACGCACCACTGTAGTGGGGCACCGCGCAACACGTGCCCATACGCGTCGGTGTTCGGTGGACCTCCCCGACCTTCACGTCGTCCACCGAACATCCTCCAGCCTCGGCCACCACCGCTGCGACCTCGCTCGGAGTGACGGCATCGTCAAGGTCTCGGATCCGAACGTCGCCTTGTTTCACCAGCCGGCTGATACGGACGTTTAGGTCCGAGAGGACTTCGCGCATCCTTGACGCCAGACGGTCCGCCTTCGGGCTGGAGTCTGAACCAGAGATCTCCAGTAGGAGACCTCCAGTAACTGCCCGTTTTGGCGAACCGTCTCGATGCCTAGATCAGCCAACCGTATTTTTGACTTGGCTACCTCCATCACTTTCGCATAAGTAATGGAGGAGCCCGTCAGCAACGTCACCGTTACGGCAGCGGTGGACGGGGGGCGCGTATGGATCTCGGTTTCTTCTCTTTACCCCTCGGTTTCTTCTCTTTGGCCTTTGTGCCACGGAAGTCGTACCGGGGCGACACGCTGTTGAGCCTTCGGCTTTTGGCTTTCTAGCCACGTGAGCCCAAGTCGCCGTCTGTTCTAGCGCCGCCATCTGTGCTTCAGAGCCCCAACCACCGGTAGCAAATTGATCACTGGTGGGTGAGAAGGCTTCTTTGCCCTCTTTTCGACTTCCGTGTCGCAGGCGCAGCACGGCACGGCTCGAGCTCTGGGGTGGGCAACAACAATTGCGGTGCCTGTGCGAATTGTTCTGGCCGCACGCCCAGAGGCGGCCGGATTGCCCTCCCGGAAATATTTTGCCTCGAAGGCCGCCAACTTTGCCTGCCTCCACGAGGGGCCTATGCGTCCCATGAGATGTGTTTCCAAACATTCAGCATTTGGGGCATTAGGACCCTTCTGGCGAGGCGAGTTGGCAGCCTTACTGGGACAAGCAGTCCCGCTTTCCTTCTTTCGGAAGAGACTTATCTCCTCCGTAAGTTTATCCAGCCGACCGCTAACAGTGGACAGCTGGGAACCTGTCGGCATTCTCTCTTTCCAGCCTTGCTACGTTGTCATCTACGGCTGACCTCCTCGCCATTTCCTCGACCGCAGCTTTAACGTTCCGCACGCTCAATCTCAAGGTGCGGACGAAGTTGCCTTTCAGGTTGCGAGAGAAATCTGCCACCTTCTCAATCGTCAGGAGATGCTGGTCTATTACCGCGCCCAGTTGAGGGCTAGCGTGATCCCGCATCTCCAGGGCCAACTCCTCCACCTCAGGAAGGCTCTTTTTTCGCCCTGGTATCGCTTGGGGACGGAGGATCAGAAACTCCTCCTCCGTTTCCATCCCAGTGGCATTCTCCTCACCTTCCGTGCCAGTGGCAGTCACCGCCTGAAATTTGGCTGCCACCGCTGTTGTACTAGGAGGCTTGCATCTCCGTTTCCTCCTTGTACCGGGTACTTCTGAAGTCCCTGAAGTGAGCGACGCAAACGATCCATCAGATCCGCCACAATCACTCTCCGCGGCCAAATTTGATGGCGTGCTCGGACGCACAAAACGTCCACGCCTGTCTCGTGCCGGGACCGCTGGTCCCCGACACGGCTCCTCCCTCGTTTGGTCCCTGGATGTTGTGGGACCGGCGGTTGCGATTGCATCACCACTTTTAGCAGCTGGTTGCCCCAGATACGATGGGGCTGCCCGGGCTAGGCCGGGGTGGACTCTCCGGCATCGCCAGTACCACCCTGGGGTAGTTTTTACTACCGACTGCTTTCATATTTTTCCTTTGAAGGGTATGGTCCCTGTCCTCAGCTATCGACTGGACTCCCCACCAGCCATTCATCCCATCGGCACTGGAGACCTTGGGATTGGGGTTATTTTTAGAGAGGCTTTCTTCCTCGCGACTCCATGGCGCATTCGTCCGCGCCGACCCCAGGCCTACTGGACTTACAGGTTGTCGGTGTGGCTTTCGCCGAAGTGCGCCTGGCACAGCACCGCACGCGTTACCTCCCTGTCCCCTCACAAGAGTGAGGGGTACTGGGAGCAACCTCGAGCCTCAAGAGGTCCACCTCGTCGGGCACAGAGCCCTTGGCCGTTTCTCGGTCCCGTAAGGGGACTGGGGTACGCCGAACCCAGCCAGTTTTGGTCCGCGCCGGTTTCCCGGTACCACCCATATCTGGGTGGCGATCCCCTATCCGCCACCTGGAGGACGCGCCCGATAGAAGGTCTGGCAGCTCCACGGGAACCTAACCTAACCTAACCCAACCTAACCTAACCTTTTTTTTTTTTTGTTATCGGAAATCTTCGAAAGATACCCTGCCTCCTGGGGGTGAGACAGGGTTATGTGGGACTTGTAACCACTAAAACCCCCCCGGTGGTCATCCTCAGTGCATTTAGAGGGGCTCCGGGATCTCCATCGGAACGCACCGGTGCCCCTCTGCATGGTGCCTGAGCACATCCCTGGGGAGGAAAAAACCTCCCCTAGCACTCTCGCGGTGCTACGGCAACTCGAGACCACTCCGAGTTGCCGTCATTCCGGGTCCGCTTCCCGGGTGGTCAGAGCCCCACCCTGATCACCCGCGAACCCGAAGTCCCTTTAGTCGCCTTGTACGACAGGCAGGATACCTTAGCCCTATTCTTATGCCCGAGCTAAAGGGCTGACGGGCCAGGGCGTCCGTTGCCACCGCCCGCCGTCGCCGTCTCCGAGCAGGATCGGCCCTCTCCCGATCCCGCTCGACTCTCTGTAACATAACAGTTTCACAGAAGGAGACCAGCGCCTTCCATGCGCCTTTATCCGCCAGCGCAGCCGCTACTGCGACTGGCGGAGAGGTCTGCCCGATCCTCTGGACCAGGATCCGTCGCTCGGACTCCCACGCAGGGCACTCAGCGAGCGTGTGCTGTGCGGAATCCGGTCCCCGCCACAGTGGTGGCATTGCGTTGACGATTCGCGTCCAATCCTGTTCAGGTACTCTCCGAAGCATCCATGCCCGGTGAGCACCTGCGTCAGTCTATAGGTGACATGCGCCTCTTCCCTCAAACGGAGCCAAGCTTCGAAGTTCGGCAGGAGCGCGCTAACAATGCGCTGGCGCGAGTAACGTGGCTCAAGGAGCCTCTCGCGCCACACCTCCAGCGCACGTTTGCGCTCCTGCTTACGCACCTCTCCCGCATCCAGGGGCTCGGTTTCCTCGTGGGGAATGCGAAGACGAGTATAAACCCGTGCATCCATCTCCGCCAGGATTTCCAGTGGTGGAAACCGAGCTAGGACAGTGGCCGCCTCGAATGATATCGTGCGATATCCACGCGCGATCTGATGAAAACCATCCTTCGCTGCAGGCTACTAAGTTTAGCTCTGCAGCGACGGACGCCCGTTAGTCGATGTGACCATACGGGCGCCCCGTAGAGGGCCATCGATCGCACGACTCCCGCGTAGAGGCGGCGGACTCCTTCCCTGGGGCCCCCGAGATTGGGTAGCAGCCGGTGCATGGCACCTACTACCCTCTCAATCCGTGGGACCAGGCGGTCGAAGTGCTCTTCGAAGCCCCAACGACTGTCCAGGGTGAGACCGAGATATTTCATCGTCGGTCCCACCGGGACCTGCACGTCACCAACGCGAACCGTCAAGCTGGGTGGTTCCTCTGGGAGTTTGTGGAACCAAAGCGCCTCGGTCTTATGAGGCGCTATCCGAAGACCCAGCTCGTGGATTTGTCCACGACGCATGCTACCCCAAGCTCAGCAAGCCGGATGGTGCTCGAACTGTCCCCGTCGGCCAGTAGCAGAGTGTCATCTGCGTAGCAAACTACTCTTACGCCGACGGGAAGATCGACCCGCAGGACCGCGTCGTACGCGAGTTCCACAGTTGTGGACCCAACACGGACCCTTGCGGAACCCGCAGTTCACCTCCTCCGGTGGACAGACGCGGTACGACCCACGTACTGGATGCACCTATCGTTCAAGTAGGCCCGGACAATGCGTTGCAGGTAGGGAGGCACACGGTGGTACACCAGAGCCTCCCTGATCGTCCCCAGGGTAGCGAATTGAAGGCATTGACAATGTCAAGGTTGACCGCCAATGCCACACCGCCCGGGTAACTGCCCGCTGCGCCTGCCCTCGGACGCGAAGGATCGTGTCCACAGTCGATCGCGTCCGCCGAAAGCCGAACTGGCCGTCCGACAAATCGGGGCCCACTTGACGTAGGTGCGTGTTGAGGCGGACGGCTATTATTCTTTCAACAATTTGCCCGCCTCATCCAGCAAACAAATGGGTCGGTACGCGGAGGGAGATTCCGCGGTCCTGCCATCCTTCTTCAGGAGCACCATCCTTGCCTCCTTCCAGACTGAGGGAAGACACCGACTCGCAGGCAGCTGTTGAACAGCTGTCTCAGTCTCCCCCAGTCCGGCGGCGAAACAAGCACCAAGCCCGTCCAGGAATTCCGTCGGGGCCTGGGGCTGTGTTCTTGGCTCCGAGGCGCCTCACTGCACGGTCCAGCTCCTCATTGGTCACCCCAACTCGTCAGACCATGCAATCTGGTCTGACGGTGATGTGGAGGGTGCGAGGCTGTCCTGGGCCCTAGGAAGGGTGTCAACCACTCCTCCCACAAAAGTAGGGTCCAGGGTCTCCGTCAACGGAGGGACCCATGGTCGTAGCTTGCCCAGTACAACCTTGTACGGACGGCCCCATGGGTCCTATCCATTATCGAGGAGTTCGCTCCAGGACCGAGACCTAGCATTCTCGATCACGAGTTGGAGCGCTTTTGTGGCGCCTCTGTAAGCCAAGTATGCTCTCGCCTTTTCTTCGGCTGTGGCTTGCTTCCTTCTTCGGGCTCTGGTGTACTGGCGTCGAGCCCGCAAACGTGCATGCGCAACTGCGCTATATCTTCTGACCACCAATTTTACACCCATAACCCTGGGGACCGGTCCGAAGGCATCGAGGCGTCACAGATGGACGTCATCGTAGCCCGGAACCAGGTCGCTTCGCTTTCAGGATCGGGCAAGACCCCATTATGTGGGTCCTCTGTCCAGGCCGCGGCGATGGTTGCAGCTTCGAGCATATCTATGTCGAGCCGCTTGAGGACCATCGCCGCGGCGGGCCAGCTGTTGCTGCGGCGGGTAGCACCGTGGGAGAGCGGAGCGCCACCTCGAGTACGATGTGGCGGTGGTCCGATAGTGTGACCAATTCTTCCGCTACTCTCCATCCCGACACCATGCGTGTGGCAGAAGGTGCTTCAGACAGGTCGACTATCGATTCCCCTGCCATCGCACGCAGGTGCTAATGGACCCCGATTCAAAAGTCGGAGGTCGAGTCCCGCCGCCCACTCTAGCACGGTTTCTCCCTTTGCATTGTCCGGGTGGAGCCCACGATCTGGAGTGAGCGTTAAAGTCGCAGGACAAGCACAGGACGGGAAGGCATCTACGGATGCAGTCGCCTAACCCGTCCAGGTACGCCTCGTAAGCGGCGAGGGTACTATTGGGAGAAACATAGCAGCCCACAACTGCAAAGGAGACCCACTCCTGCAACGAATCCCTGCCCCTGGCAATCAGGGAGCAGGGAGGATCCTCTCCTCCACCACCCCAGTGAATAGCAACAGAACCCTTAATGTCACCGAACCAGCGAGGATGGTCCGGGACCCGGTAGGGTTCCGCTGCTACCGCCAATGCAACCGACCACTCCGAGAGGGTTTGCAGCAGCAGGTCTTGCGCCCCGCGGCAGTGGTTCAGGTTGGTTTGGAGGATCTTCACCCTTCTATCGAAGGTGAAGCCTCCATGGCCTCCGGCGCACTCGGGGTGGCTTCGGGTAGGGGAGCCTGCTTTCTCCACTTGATTTTGCCTTCCTTTTTGGTGCACAGGCCTTGGTCCCCAGTCGATGGTTGGATTGACGGCCAAGGTCCGCACACAATGGGCACTTCAGGGTGGCCGCAGTACACTGGCTTGCCTTGTGCCCATGTTCACCACAGGCGTAGCAGCGCGCGCTGCGGTCCTCGTTGAGGCACTTACTGCGGACGTGCCCCAATTCAAGGCAACGGTGGCACTGCAGCGGCCTTGCCGCCAGCACCTCTACCTTTGCAGCCGTCCATCCTATGCGGACGCACTTCGCCGCCGCCAGTTTCCGCACGGCCCCTAGTGGACACCGCACCCACACTGTCCCTAGGCGTGAAGGTGTGCTTCGGATTGTACCCACCTTCACGTCTATGACAGCGCAGCCTCCTGACTCGGCAACCGCAGCGTAACTTCCGTTGGAGTAACGGACTCATCGAGGTCCATCACTCGCAATTCGCCGGTCTTCAGTGGGCGTGCTATTTGCACGTCCATGTCGGCCAGCGCCTCCCGCATTTTAGCGGCGAGCACGTCGGCCTTAGAGGCGCAGTCGGGCCAGATACCTCCAGTATCAACGCCCCTGTTACTGCCCTCCTTGCCCGTACTGTGTCAATACCGCAGTCCGCCAGCCTGATCTTCTGTTTCGCCGCAGCCATGACTGCGGCGTACTGGATGACTGTGCTCCGGCACGGTGACCGTAATGGCCGCAGGCTCGGCAGCCTCCCAGGCTTCACTGCTTTTGCCTGTTTAGGAGCTGCTGCCTTTGCCGGCGCCCTTCGGGTCGATAGTTGCTTTATTTACCGGGTAACTTGACGGCCGCGCGCTCTGGCGGCGGCGCGCTGCCCACGGCTGGCCACTACCGCCCACGTTTGCGGCGCAGGAACTGCCTGACCGGTCTCTACTGGCTTAACGGGAGGCGCAGTATTGGGCTGGGAACACGGAGCCGCTGGAGTGCGCTTTGTCGTGCCACGCTTCCCTTTGCATGACCTGACGACAGGCCTGATCCTGAGAGGGTTCCAGGGGGCCTTCACGGGGGCTTACACTCACAAAAGTGGCCAGTTTCGTATCAATAAGTACACTGATACGCTCCATAAGCCGACTTTCGGAGTCCAACCCCACAATCGCAGGGAGCTGCTTGGCAGCCTTGCCTGGACGTCCTCTTGCTACCGGGGTTCCTCGCGTTTCCGGAGAGCACTGAGCTCCTCCGTCAGACTCCTACCTTGCGCTGGCTCTGCGAGCTGCGAGCGCAACTCAGCATTCTCGCGCTCCAGCCTCTCAAAACTAGGAGGCAGGGAGACCCGCCGTGCTAACTCCGAGGAGGCTGCCTCGACCATTCTGGAGGCCACTCGTAGGCTGTGAACAAACGAGCCCTTTAGGTTGCAAGATTTGTCTGCCACCTTGTCCACAGCCAGTAGGCCGGACCTGATGCAGGCACCAAGGTCCGTAATGGACTTTCCCTCCATGTCTCTACCCAGATGGTCGGGTTTTGGGAGACCGGCTTTTGCCCTAGTCTTAATTTGGGCCACTGTAGGATCCTTCTGCTCCTCCTCATCCTCAGCGTCAGCTACCTCCACGTCCGTGACTACTGCTGCGTCCTCCTTGCTTCCCGCGACATTATGAGGCTTGGCCCTCCTCTTCCTTATAGTCCTTGCGGACACCTCCGATGTGGCGGATGTGAATGACGCATCAGACTTCCCTCCGTCGCTCTCGCCGGCCGAAACTGCAGGCGTGCTCGGGCGCACAAACCGCCCACGCCTGTCCCGTGCTGGGAGCACTGCTGCCACCGTCACGGCTCCTCCTCTTGCTTTGGTCCCTAGGTGTTGGGTGGACCGATGACTCCTGTTGCAGACTCAGCGCTGGGCATTGAGTCGCTCTCCTCACTATCTCCTTCTCCTCTACCTTCTCCTCCTCGATTTTTTGTTTTCCATAGTAAATCCCACGAGTTTGAACGAATATAGGTCGGTCCCCGGGTGACGCCTTCCGTGGACAAGACTACATACTGTGGGGGCGTCCGGTACCCACAGGTTTTAAAGACTTCGCTGTCTGGTTTTATAGAGTGATCCTTCTCGCGGGCCGGCCAATTAAAGGCAAGCCCTCCGCTCCACTGCACCTCGACGTACCTCATTAACGTCACCACTCGAGGTCTTTGAAGAGAGTACAGCGGGTAACGGCGCGCTGGGAGAGCCGACGTAACTCCCCAGTTTTGACGGTTGAGTGCCCGGCGGCAGTGGCGTATCACTGAGCCTGTCCTCCACTATGTGCATTAGGCACTGGAAACGATATATCGTCACCAGTTCCTAATACCCACCATCATTTGTTGCCTTTCCCCCAGATACAGAAATCAAGGAGAAATGCAACCTCCCACGACACTCGACGGTTGAGTGCCCGGTGGCAGTAAAAACGCACACCGAGCCCGCCCCTCCACTATGTGCATTAGGCACTGGAAACGATATATCGTCCCCAGTTCCCAATACCCACCATCATTTGTTGCCTTTCCCCCGGATACAGAAATCAAGGAGAAATGCAACTTCCACTCTCGCATTGGGCACTGAGAACGACGCATCGTCACCAGTGCCCAATGCGCACCATTCGATTTGCCTTTCCTCCGGATATGGAAATCAAGAGGAAATGCAACCCCCTGCTTCACTCATGGTACCCTCCGGCAGCACATGAAGTGCGCAGAGCAATATCCTCCCTGTCAGAACATTCGCCACTGGCAACAACGTATCATCACCGGTGCCCGGGTGCACCGTCGGCGTTGCTTTCGCAATATAACAACCAAACCTCAGAGGTTGACGTAGCACCAACTAACTAACTAACCTAACCTTTTTTTTTTTTTCGTGGGAAATGCCTACGCATACCCGCCCCTGCGGGACGAGGGCGGGTTATGTCGGACTTGCACCGACTAAAACCAGTTCCTTCGCTCCACCCAGTGCTGTGCATGCGGGTACGCTGTGAGCATTCTTCCGCGTGCACAGCTGGTGGCGGCCAGTTATTGTGGCCTCGGCAGATTTGACCCTGTGTTGAGAGCGCGCGGGAACACCGGGCACGCTCTCACCTCGCTGACTCATACGAGCGACAGACTTCCCCGAGTCCATCACTCGAGTCGTAAGGGGGGGAAATCGAGTATGCCTACGCTCTCCTCATCCCCCCCTGCGGCGGCTGTGGAGTGGTCCCGGGGTCGTGGGACGGTTCCTCCTCCATCGGCTGGCTGGTCGGTTGCCGAGGTGGCAACGGGCGGACCGGCCTTTTCCCGCTCTTTGATTGCGCAGAGCAGGCCTTCCCTCCCATCCTGTGGTCCGCTGGTTTTTTCGCGGCGACGCACACGGCACAACGCGGGGCAGCGGAACACTGCGCCGCTTTGTGGCCAGGCTGACCACAGCGGAAGCAGAGCTCCCCCCGGTCGACTGCGGCGCCGCACTGAGCCCTCACATGGCCCGCTTCAAGGCATCGGAAGCACCTCAGAGGTGAGGGCTCCACCAGCTTGACCGCGGACGCCACCAGGATACCATAAGGCGCCGTCGGCTGCCACCTTTTGGCGGCAGCCACGGGGCACCGGACCCGGAAGCCATCCCAAGGCCTGCGGGATACCGCAGGATTTCGCTGCACTTCACAGCGTCCTTGGGACAGCCGCCAGCCTTCGTCACAGCCGCCACTACTTCCTCTGCTGTGGCAGAGTCATCCAGACCGGAGACCTTGATCTCAGCTGTCTTCGCCGGTCTGGATACCCGCCTCGCTTGCCCGCCGCTGCGAGCACCTCGCTCAGCTTTTGTGCGAGGGCGTCCGCCTTTTATCGCTGGCCTGCGCCAGGGATCTCGAACATTCGAGCCCCCGTGGCACAGATACGGAACTGCATTTCGGTTATGCCTGCGAAAGAGTTTACCCGCCTTCCTCGCCTCGGTAATAACATCGATGTAGGTGACGCCCGCCGCCAGAAACCTCCGGCTCCAGGGTCACCACCACAGCAGAGGATCTTGGGGTGGCAATTTTCACCGCCTTCTTTGCGGGTTTGCCAACACTCTTGATCACCTTCCCACCCTTGCTTTTCAGCCCTTCCTCACCACCGTAGTCCACGGTTCGTCTGTGGATTGTGGTGCTGGTGGCAGAGGCCTCAGCTGCCGTCTTCTGGCTCCGCTTTTCGAGCCCGCTCCGCTTTCAGCACGAGGTGCTACGGGCAGCGGCGCATGCAGCGACAGCCGGTTTAACACTAGCCGCCTTGACAGGCGGTTTTGCGACAACCGGTGCCTGGGCAGGTGCAGAGCAGGACGAGGGACCGGGCACTGCCACCGGTCTCCTATCCGCCGCCAGTGGAGGGCGAAGGCGCTTCTCGGGCAGGAGACGATCCTCCAGCGCCGCGAACCTGGCGTTGATCATTGACCCTACCTGGTCAATGATCGAACGCACGAGCTCCTCCTTGCCCGCTTCCTCTGTGTGTTGGCTTGGGCGCGTGTCACCTGCATCCGCAGGTATGCCACCACCTCCTTCCTCAACTCCGACACCTCGCCTTGGAGGCGAGCGTTGCATCCGCCTGCAGCTTCGTCGTCTCCTCTGAGGTACAGCGGCGCTGCAGAGTCTTAGTGGTCTCACTAACGGTCTCTGCAGCCTCCTTCAGCGCCTTCACCCAGATGCCCTTCAGGTTCTTAGACCTTGTGGCCACCATGGAGATGACGCCGACGCTGTCCTCAATCCTCTTTGTAGCTCCGATGCCGGCTCGAAGTCGTCATCGTTCGATGTCGACTCCGACAGGGTTGATATCCTGCCGGCACGGAGCTGACGAGACGACGCGGCGATGTCCGCCTCCGCCTCAACCTCTCCTCCTCCTCCTGGCTTCCACCAGCGCCATTTTAGCCTGGGCCAGTCCGCATTATTACTCGCCCGTTGTCGGAGGTCGCCCTCGACCTCTCTTGGCAGATGTTGTGCCTTGGCTGCTTCCTCTATTGTGTCCTGTTAGGATATACGCTGATTACTGCGTCCTTAGAAGGACGTTTTCTTGATTTCGTTTTCCGTTCGTTGAATGACTCTACGCTGAGCATAGAGTCACTCATTAATCGTCATCACTATCCATTGCCGTCATATATTTGTTTGTTTTATTTTCCATACTGTTCCACGATTGTGGACGATATAAAAGGTCGACCCCGGGTTACGCCATTCCGAGGGCAAGGCTACATACTGTGGGGGTCGCCTGGTACCCACAGGTTTTAAGACTTCGCTGTCTGATTATTTTATAGAGGTTTACTCCTCGCGGGCCGGCCAATTAAGGCAAGCCTCTCCGCTCCGCTGCACTTCGACGTACCCCATTATCGTCAACACTGGGGTCTTTGACGAAAGTACAGCGGGTTACGGCGCGCTGGGAGAGCCGACGTAACTCCCCAGTTTTGAACGGTTGAATGCCCGGCGGCAGTGGCGGAGTGCACGCGGTACGTCCCTCCACTATGAGCATTAGGCACTGGAAACGATATATCGTCCCCAGTTCCTAATACCCACCATCATTTGTTGCCTTTCCCCGGATACAGAAATCAGGAGAAATGCAACCTCCTAACATCGACGGTTGAGTGCCCGGCGGCAGTAAAGCGCACCGAGCCCGTCCTCCACTATGAGCATTAGGCACTGCCAACGACGTATCGCCACCAGTTCCAAATGCACACTTCATTTTGTTGCCTTTCCCCGATACTTTGATCAAGGAGAATAACTCGCATTGGGCACTGAGAACGACGTATCGTCACCAGTGCCCAATGCTATCGTTCGGTGCCTTTCCTCCGGATGGAATCCGGGAGAATCGAGCGCGCCCTGCCACTCCGCTGTGCCCTCCGCTTATCAGAGGGACACGCAGAGCAGCTATCCCCTGTCAGAACATTCGCCACTGGCAACAACGTGTCATCACCAGTGCCCAGGGTGCACCGTCCGGCGTTGCCTTTCCCCCGGATACAATAGTATCAAAGGGAAATTCAACGACCAGGCACTCGAGGAGGTTTTCTGACGTGGCACCCCAACCTAACCTAACCTAACCTAACCTAACCTTTTTTTTTTTTTTTTTGGTGGGGAAATGCCTACGCATACCCGCCCCGCGAGACGAGGCGGGTTGTCGGATCGCACCGACTAAAACCCCACGGTGTTCCTTCGCTCCACCCAAGTACTGTGCATGCGGGTACGCTGTGAGCATTCTTCCGCGTGCACAGCTGGTGGCGGCCAGTTATACGGCCCCGGCAGTTGTGACCCTGTGTTGAGAGTGCGCGGGAACACCGGGCGCGCTCTCACCTCGCTGACTCATACGAGCGACAGACTTCCCCGAGTCCATCACTCGAGTCGTAAGGGGGGGAATCAAGTATGCCTACGCTCTCCTCATCCCCCCCTGCGGCGGCTGTGGAGTGGTCCCGGGGTCGTGGGACGCTTCATCCTCCATCGGCTGGCTGGTCGGTTGCCGAGGTGGCAACGGGCGGACCGGCCTTTTTCCGGCCTTGGAAGGCGCTTTGCAGGCCTTCCCCCCCATCCTATGGTCCGCCGGTTTCTTTGCGGCAACGCACACGGCACAACGCGGGGTAGCGGAGCATGTTGCCATAGCAATGGCTCAGGTTGACCACATCAGCCTTCTCCCCGGTCGATCGGTGCGTCGCACTGAGCTCACGTGTCCCGCCTCGAAACAGCGGAAACACCTCAGAGGTGAGGGCTCTACGAGCTTCACCTCGGCCACCACCCACGAGACCATCAGACGTCCCCGGCGGCCACCTTTTGGCAGCAGCCACGGGACACCGAACCCAGGCTATCCTGAGGCCTGCGGGATACCGCAGGACCTGGCTACATAATAATTGTCCGCAGGGGCCGAACCAGCCAACAGAAACAGCCGCCACCACTTCCTCCACCGAGACCGAGTCATCAAGACCGGACACTTTTATCTCGGCGGTCTTTGCCGGTCTTGGGGCCGGACCGCTTTGCCCGCTGCGGTGAGCCTCCCTCAACTTCTGAGCAGGGGCGTCTGCCTTGTCCCCGCTGTCTGCCCCGGGGATCTCGAACATTCGAGCCTGTGGCGCAGATGCGAAACGCATCTCGGTTATCCGAGGGTGGCGAGGTTTATTTTCGCCTTCGCCTCGGTGATCACCTCAATGTAGGTGACGCCCGCTGCCACAGCCTCGGCTCCAGTGTCACCACCACAGCGGACGATCGTGGAGTCGCGATCTTGACCGGTCTCAGTGCAGGTTTGCCGGGACCCTTTGCCGGTTTCCACCCCTTCTTTGGCCCTTCTTCACCACCGTCGTCCATGGTTGCTCTACGGACTGCGGCAACGGTGGCAGAGGAAGGGACTCAGTTACTCTTTGGCCTCCTTCGCGGCCTTGCTCAACCTTCCCTTGGGATGCTTCGGGGCTGCAGAAGACCTCACCAGAGCCGGCTTAGCGCTAGGCGCCTTGACAGGCGGCTTTGCGGAAGCCGGTGCCTGGGAAGGCGAAGGGCAGGACAAGGGACTGGGCACTGTCTCCGGTCTCCGATCCGCCGCCAGTGGAGGGCGAAGGCGCTTCTCGGGCAGGAGGCGATCCTCCAGCGCCGCGAACCTGGCGCTGATCATTGACCCTACCTGGTCAATGATTGAACGCACGAGCTCCTCCTTGCCCGCTCCCTCGATGTGTTGGCTTTGGCGCGTGTCCATCTGCATCCGCAGGTATGCCACCTCCTTCCTCAGTTCCGACAGCTCGCCCTTGGGAGGCAGGCGTTTAATCTACCTGCAGCTTACCGTCTCGTCTCCTCCTGAAATTACAGCGGCGCTGCAGAGTCTTAGTGGTCTCACTAACGGTCTCTGCAGCCTCCTTCAGCGCCTTCACCCAGATTCCCTTCAGGTTCTTAGACCTTGAGGCCACCATTGTGATGACGCCGACGCTGTCCTCAATCCTCTTCTGTAGCTCCGACGCCGGCTCGAAGTCGCCATCATTCGACGACGACTCCGACAGGGTTGTTATCCTGCCGGCTTTGGAGCTGACGAAGTTTGACGCGGCTATGTCCGCCTCCGCCTCCAACCTCTCCTCCTCCCTCCTGGCTTCAACCAATGCCATTTTCGCCTTGGCCCGGTCACGTACTCGCGCAGTTGGAGGCCTCCTCGACCTCTTTTGGCAGATGTTGTGCCCTGGCTGCGTCCTCCGTTTGGCCCGTTACCGGACCGCCGCTGATGTCTGCGTCCTTAGAAGGACGTTTTCTTCCTTTCTGTCTTCTATCGTCTAGAGACTCTACGCTTCCGGGGTTGAAACCAGACAGATGATGAAACGTTAAGGAACGAGTAGGTAGGTGACGTTTTGAAGGTGCGCTTCCATAACTATACCCACGAGTTAGGACGAAATAAAATGTCGGTCCCAGGTGACGCCTATTCCGGGGACAAGGCTAAATACTGTGGGGTCGCCTGGTACCCACAGGTTTTAAGACTTCGCTGTCTGATTTTTATAGAGGTTTACTCCTCGCGGGCCGGCCAGTTAAGGCAAGCCCTCCGCTCCACTGCACTTCGACGTACCCCATTATCGTCAACACTGGGGTCTTTGACGAAAGTACAGCGGGTTACGGCGCTGGGAGAGCCGACGTAATCTCCCCAGTTTTGGACGGTTGAGTGCCCGGCGGCAGTGTGAGTGCACACCGAGCCGTCCCTCCACTATGAGCATTAGGCACTGGAAACGATAAATCGTCACCAGTTCTAATACCCACCATCATTTGTTGCCTTTCCCCGGATACAGAAATCAAGGAGAAATGCAACCTCCCACAACGCTCGACGGTTAAGTGCCCGGCGGCAGTAAAGCGCACACCGAGCCCGTCCCCGCGTGAGCGTGGAAAACGCAGCGACGTATCGCCACCAGTTCCCAATGCACACCTTCATTTGTTGCCTTTCCCCGGATACTTTGATCAAGGAGAAATGCAGCCTCTGCCATCATTGGGGAGGCACTGAGAACGACGTATCGTCACCAGTGCCCAATGCACTAATCGTTCAGTTTGCCTTTCACTCCGGATATGGAAATCAGAGGAAATGCAACCCCGCCACTCCGCTGTGCCCTCCGCTTATCAGAGGGACACGCAGAGCTATCCCCCTGTCAGAACATTCGCCGCAGCGGCATGGCGTCTTGTCATCACCCCAGTGCCCGGGGTGCACCGTCCGGCGTTGCCTTTCCTCGGATACAATAGTATCAAAATTCAACGACCAGGCACTCGAGGAGGTTTTCTGACGTGGCTTTAACTAACTAACCTAACTAACTAACCTTTTTTTTTTTTTTTTCGTGGGGAATGCTGCGCATACCCGCCCCTTGGTCTTGAGGAGCGAGTTATGTCGGACTCGCACCGACTAAAACCCACGGTGTTCCATCGCTCCACCCAGTGCGTGCATGCGGGTACGCTGTGAGCATTCTTCCGCGTGCACGGCTGGTGGCGGCCCGGTGTGTGGCCTCGGCTGATTTGACCCTGTGTTGAGGCGCGGGAACACCGGGCGCGCTCTCACCTCGCTGACTCATACGAGCAACAGACTTCCCCGAGTCCATCACTCCGGAGTCGTAAGGGGAATCGAGTATGCCTACGCTCTCCTCATCCCCTGCGGCGGCTATTGATGGTCGAGATTACCAGGACCTTCCTCCTCCATCGGCTGGCTGGTCGGTTGCCGAGGTGGCAACGGGCGGACCGGCATTTTTCCTGGCCTTGGAAGGCGCTTTGCAGGCCTTCCCCATCCTATGGTCCGCCGGTTTCTTTGCGGCAACGCACGGCACAACGCGGGAGTAGCGGAACTGTGGCTGCGCCTTGTGGCCAGGTTGACCACATCGGCAGCACAACTCCCCGGTCGATCGGTGCGTCACTTTTCCTGAGCCCTCACGTGCCCCGCCGCCAGGAAACCAGCGGAAGCACCTAAGAGGTGAGGGCTCCACGGCTTCACCTCGGCTGCCACCCATGAGACCATAAAGGCGTCCCCGGCGGCCACCTTTTGGCGGCAGCCACGGGGCACCGGACCAGAGCCATCCAAGGCCTGCGGGATACCGCAGGACCTCGCTGCATTTAATGGTGTCCTTGGGACAGCCGCCAGCCTTATCACCGCCGCTACTACATCCTCTGCTGTGGTGGAGTCGTCAGACCGGACACCTTGACTTCAGCAGTCTTTGTCGGTCTGGATACTCGGACTCCTTTGCCCGCTGCTTCAAGCACCTCGCTCAATTTACGGCGAGCGGGGCGTCCACTGCTAACTCCGCTGTCTGCGCCGGGGATTTCGAACATCCGAGCCCCGTGGCGCAGATGCGGAAACTTTTATCTCAGTTATACCGAGGGAGGCCCAGGTTAATTTTTCGCCTTCGCCTCGGTAGTGCATCGATGGTGACGCCCTTGCCGCAGCCTCAGGCTCTAGCGTCACCACCACAGCAGAGGATCGCGGAGTCGCAATCTTGACCGCCCTTGGTTTGCCAACATTTCTTGTCACTTTGCCTTCCTTGGTTTTGAGCCCCTTCCTTTTCTATGATCCATGGTTGGTCCATAGATTCAGGTGCGAATTGGCGGGGTCGGGACTCAACTGCCTTCTTTTTACCCTCCTTCCCACGTTTCGGGACCACAGGAGGCCCAGCGGCAGTCGGCTTAACGCTAGCCGCCCAATAACGAACAACTTGGCAGCAACCGGTGCCTGGGAAGATGGTGAAGGTTTTGACGGTGGACCGGGCACTGTCTCCGGTCTCCTATCTGCCGCCAGTGGAGGGCGGAGGCGCTTTTCAGGCAGCAGGCGATCCTCCAGCGCCGCGAACCTAGCGTTGATCATTGACCCTACCTGGTCAATGATCGAACACTGAACTCTCTTTGCCCGCTCCCTCGATGTGTTGGCTTGGGCGGTCCATTTCCTTCCGCAGGTCAGCCACCTCCTTCCTCAGCTGCGTCACTTCACTAGCCCCCGGAACTGACGTTGTTCGCCTACCCATGCGCCACTCGTCTCTTCAGGTACAGCGTCGCTGCAGAGTTTCAGTGACCTCGCTCACATTTTCTGCAGCCTCTTTTGGCGCCTTCACCCAGATGCCCTTCAGGTTTTAGACCTAGTGGCCACCGTGGTGATGACGCCGACGCTGTCCTCTATCCTCTTTTTCAGCTCCGCCGCCGTTTCAGTCATAATCATTAGACATTTGACTCCGACAGGGTTGTTATCCTGCCGGCGCGGAGCTGTCGAGACTGTTTGCGATCTCGCCTCCGCCTCCACCCTCAGTTCCGCTTCTTTAGCGGCTACCAACGCCATTTTGGCCTGGGCGAGGCCGACACTAATGCCCCGAAGTTGGGGGCCTCCCTCGACCTCTCTTGGCAGATGTTGTTGCCATACCCAGCAAGATTTTCCATGTTGGCCCGTTACCGGACCAGAGCCACATCCTTCGTCCATAGATGGACGTTTCCTCCTAACGCTTCTTCTCCCCTCGTCAAGTGATGACTCTGCGCTCAGCATAGAGTCACTGTCGTCATCGCTATCATTATCAGTCCGTTTTGTATGATTCAGTTTTTCCATGTTGTTCCCACGATTATGGGGCGAAATAAAATCAATAATGGTCCCCAGGTGACGCCTATTCCAGGACAAGGCTACATACTGTGGGGTCGCCTGGTACCCACAGGTTTTAAGACTTCGCTGTCTGATTGTTTATAGAGTTTACTCCTCGCGGGCCGGCCAGTTAAGGCCAAGCCCGCTCCCTGCACTTCGGTATACCCCATTATCGTCAACACTGGGGTCTTTGACGAAAGTACAGCGGAGTTACGGCGCGCTGGGAGGCCGACGTAACTCCCAGTTTTGGACGGTTGAGTGCCCGGCGGCTTGAGTGAGTGCGCGAGGCCCGTCCCTCCACTATGAAGGCATTAGGCACTGGAAACGATATATCGTCACCAGTTCCTAATACCCACCATCATTTGTTGCCTTTCCCCGGATGCAGAAATCAAGGAGAAATGCAACCTCCCACAACGCTTGACGGTTGAGTGCCCGGCGGCAGTAAAAGCGCACACCGGGCCCGTCCCCACTGTGAGCATTAGGCACTGCCAACGACGTATCGCCACCAGTTCCCAATGCACACCCTCATTTTGTTGCATTTCCCCGGATACTTTGATCAAGAATGCAGCCTCGCGTGGGCACTGAGAGCGACGTATCGTCGCGATGCCCAATGCATATTCGATTTTCCTCCGGATACGAAAATCAAAAGGAAGTACGGCCTGCCACTCACTGTGCCCTCCGCTTATCAGAGGGACACGCAGGCAACTATCCCCTGTCAGAACATTCGCCGCACGGCAACGTTGTCCATCACCAGTGCCCCGGTGCACCGTCCGGCGTTGCCTTTCCCCGGATACAATAGTGTGAAATTCAACGACCAGGCACTCGAGGAGGTTTTCTGACGTGGCGCTAACCTTTTTTTTTTTTTTTTCGTGGGAAATGCCTGCGCATACCCACCCCGCGGGGACGAGGGCGGGTTATGTCGGACTCGCACCGACTAAAACCCACGGTGTTCCTTCTGCCCACCGAGTGCTGTGCATACGGGTACGCTTACGCATTCGTCCGCGTGCGCAGCGGTGGCAACTCGCTTTTGCGGGCCCCGGCCGTTGGTAACCTTTATGGAGAGCGCGCGGGAACACGAGGCGCGCTCTATCGCCGACTCATTTTGAGCTACGGACCTCCCGGGTCTATAGCTCGAGTCGTATCAGGGCGGAATGGCGAGCGCATACGCTCTGCGTCTTCGCCCGATGCGGCGTCTGCGGACTGGATCCGAGGCGGCTGACTCCCGAACTCGCTCCGCCTCCTCAGCCCGTGGACATCACCGCCTCGCAGTACACCTGCACTGCTGCCCACCCTTCCGACTGTCGATCATGGCGCGAACTACGGCCGCCAGCGACAAGTCGTTGCCCACTACGGCACTCGGTGCTCGGCGCTGTTCTGCCCACCGCGGACACACCTCCAGCGTGTGCTGGGCCGTGTCTTGGGAGGCAGCGTCACGATGGTGACAGCCTCGTTGGCTCCCTTCCGATCAAGTGCAGGTACTTCCCGAAGCATCCATGCCCCGAAAGCACCTGCGACAACCGGAAGGTGAGCACTCCGTGACGTCTATTCAGCCACTGCACGAGGACTGGACGTACTGCCTCTACGGTCGTGGTTCCGGCCCGGGGCTGTCGGAGTGCATGCTGCCACCTCCACCATGACCCTTCGACGCTCCGCCCTCGCCGCATCAACCTCCTCCCTCGTGGGTGGGAACTGGCGCACCGCGATCAAGCTCTCACGCCAAAGAAACCAGACGCGAGAACTTTCGCCTCCAGTTCCCAG
Organism: Teinopalpus imperialis; assembly: GCA_029286865.1. Taxonomy (NCBI): domain Eukaryota; kingdom Metazoa; phylum Arthropoda; class Insecta; order Lepidoptera; family Papilionidae; genus Teinopalpus; species Teinopalpus imperialis. Next base: position 56,837 of record JAGSMU010000158.1, read on the forward strand.
GGAGGGACGCCGCCCTTTTACGCCGCCTCGTGGGACACCGTGTGGTACCCCGGATCGCTCTGATCGCCATCGCCCTCTGGAGACTGCGAAGAGCGATTGTCCGACTATTCAGAGCGCCACTCCACACGGGTGCCCGTACAGCGCCATGGAGCGCACCATGCCCCAGGTACAGGCGCCGACAAAGCCGTATTCGGACTTCCGATATTAGGCAGCAAACTGCCGACTGCGGCCGCCGCGCTAACGAGAAAGCCTGGGCAATAAGCCTAGGAAGTGCACCTCGAAGTTCCATCGGCCGTCAAAGTGAGTCCCAGATATTTCATCTGGGACTTGATGCCGATACGAACTCCGCCCACTGATGTGCGGTCGAGAATTCAGCGCGTTCCGAGGCCCGTGAAAGCACGAGGCCTCAGCAGACTTGTTGAGGGGAGCCCTCGGACCCAGCCTTCGGATGACCCTTTCGTGGAGGCCACTCGCTGTAGCACGTATGGTGCACTCCTGGGTGCCGCCCGCGCGTCACCAAGGTGTCGTCGGCGTAGCAAGTCACGCAGAGGCCTCGCAGTAGGGATCCGCGAAGCACCCAGTCGTAGCCGATGTTCCACAGGAGCGGTCGAACTGAACCCTGTGGGACACCGCACGACACTACGCGACTATGCCACGCGTTCCGACACCTATACGCCACCGACCTGCCCGAGAGATACGATGCAATCATGCGCTGGAGTAGTTCGGCGCCCGGTGATACCGGGTGCCTCCTGATGCAACTCTAAGGGGCAGGTGTTGAAGGCGTTGGCGATGTCAAGAGACACCGCCAAGACGACCTCACCGGGCGACTGCTTCCTCCGCCGTCCTCTTCACTCGCATGATCGCATGTATCGTGGACCTGCCCTCGCGAAAACCGAATTGGCTATCATCCAAATCCGGACCGACCCCACCACCAGATGCCGGACGGGCGACCGGCAATGACACGCTCAAAGAGCTTTGCCACCTCGTCCAGCAGCACTATGGGCCGGTACGCAGAGGGCGGAGTCCCTCAGGAACCCTCCTTCCTCAAAGAGGACCATCGTGCCCGCCTTCACACCCGCGGAAAACGGCCCTGCGTTAGGCGAAGATCATCAGATATCAGATCCTCTGAGTTTGCCCTCCTGGTGCGCCGGATGCTAGGATGGCCCACGCACGGCCAGGTACCGTCGGGTCCTGGGGCCGTATTCCTCGAACGGAGTCGAAGAATCGCGGCCCCGAACTCTCCCGGGGTTACCGGCGGTACCACCTCGTCCCCGCCAGCAACCGCATCGAAGTGCAGTCAGACCATGGTCGGCGGCGTGTGTTCCTCCCTCTCGGGAACAGGGCTGCAACCACTGCGTCCACGAACTGGGGCTGGAGACTTTCGCGTCAGAGGGTGCCCATGGGCGAGATTTCCCCGCGCACCGTACGGTATGGGCGACCCACGGATCACGGTTCAGAGTCTCCAGCAGCTCGATTCTCGCCCCAGCCTTGGCCTCGCCAATGGCGATTTGAAAGATGAGCTTGGCCCTCCGTAAGCGTTGCGCAACGATAACTCGGCCGCATCGTCACGGCGTCTCCTCCGGCGTTGCCTCGTGTACTGGCGTCTCGCGACTACCACGCACGCAGTGCGCAGCACAGCGATGTCGGCGGACCACCGAGCACACCTGCGCGGCGGTCGAGGCCCCAACCGTGGCATCGACGCATCGCGAACGCGAGTCATCGACGCGCGAAGCGCCACCGCTTCGTCTTCCACGCGAGTGGTTGCTGCACCTCGAGGGAAGCCCACGGTTGCCGGGGAGAGCACCGATGAGAACTTCCCCGTCGGGTGCCCGGAGTGCCCATCGCGGGCCGTCGCCACGGACGACCGCTCGCCCGGATCGGACCGGAGCCGCGTCGGAATCGGAGACGCTGAAGCGGATATACAAATGATCCGACAGCGTCTCCACCGGGCTGACTTCCCGTGAACCGGCGGCGGATTGTGCTTTGGCGGACAGATCCTGGCGCGGGCTCCTGGGGCCGAACGCAGAGTGGAGTTCGAACCACGGTTGAGCAGACAGGGTCCTACCACGGACAGTGCCCACCCTCCAGGAACGTCCCCGCGTATCGCTGGCAGAACAGCCCCAAACGGTGTTCTTAGCGTTGAAGTCACCCATCACCAAAATGGGATGAGGGTGACTCCTGCAATGAGCTCCGACCTCGCCCAAGAGTCCCTCGAACTCGGGCGGCTTCTGCTGGGGGACAATAAATGCCAATAATGACTATCCCCACCAGCGCCGCAGCAGATCCGCGACCCTTCTCCGCAATCCATGGGTGGGGCACCAGCAGTCATCCGAGCAACTACCGCGACCGGTAAATGCGTCTCCGCCCATCCGTCCTGTCCGGAACCAGGTAGGGACACGGCGACGGCACCACGTGGGTCAACCACTGCGCCATACTCTGAAAGAGCAGATCTTGTGCTCTAGCACAGTGGTTGACGTTCGCCTGAACTACGTGAGGCCAGCGTACTCATTGCGAGGCCGGTTTCGGATCCTCCTCCATTACTCCACCTGTGGTTGCTGGCTGGCCGGTTGCTTCGGTGGCAACGTGCGAACTGGCCTTTTCCCTCTCTTAGGAGGCGCGGTGCAGGCCCTTCCTCCCATCCTGTGGTCGGCCGGTTTTGGCTGCGACACACAGCGCAACGCGGGTTGGCGGAACACTGCGCTGCCTTGTGGCCAGACTGACCACAACGGAAGCACAGCTCCCCCCGGTCGACTGCGGCGTCGCATTGGGCCCTCACATGTCCCGATTCCAGGCAGCGGAAGCACCTCAGAGGTGTGGGCTCGACAAGCTTCGCCACGGCTGAGACCCACGAGACCATCAGCCTTCCGCCGTCGGCGACCTTTTTGGCAGCCGCCACGGGACATCGTACCCAGGCCACCCCAAGTCCTGCAACATCCCGTAGGATCTGGCTGCATTTGACTGCCTCCTCAGGGCAGCCACCGGCCTTCGCCACGGCTGTCACCACCTCTAAATTGATGGAGTCATCTAGACCAGCAATTCTGACCTCCACTGTCTTTGCTGGTCTAGTTATCCGCACCCCTTTGACGCGAGCGCCTCCTCAACTTTTCGGCAAGGCGGTCCGCCCTGTCGCCGCTGTCTGCACCGGGATTTCAAACATACGCGCCCGTGGCGCGTAATTGCGCGGAGACCGCAGGTCTGTTATCCCGAGGGCAGAGGTCGACTTTCCTCTTCGCCTCGGTGATAACCTCCGCATAAGTAACACCAGCCGCCGCCGCTTCCGGCGCCAGTGTCACCACGACAGCGGCCGATCTGGGGGCGGCAATCTTTGCCGGCCTCGGTGCAGGATTGCCAGGACTCTTGACAACCCTTGCCGCTCTTGTTCCTGAGCCCTTTCTTACCACCGTAGTCCACGGTTCCTCCATGGACTGTTGTGCCGGTGGCAAAGATCGGGACTCTGTATCCTTCGCGCTCTCTTTAGCGGGCTCGCTCCGCTTACCCTTTCCTTCCCTTTAGTGCGTGACAGAGCCACGGAACCCCTACGATAACTGCCCGGTCGCTGGGAGTCGTAATGACCGGTGGCTTCGGGGCAGCAGGAGCCGGGGAGGCGATGGACCGACCGAAGTGCTAGGCACCGCCTTGCCCTCGCGTCTGCCGCCAACGGAGGACGGACACGCTTTTCTGGGAGAAGGCGGTCCTCCAAAGCCGCGAATCTGGCGTTCATCATTGTCCCCACTTGACAGATGATTGAACGTACCAGATCCTCGTTGCCGTCTGTTGTGATTGGTCCACGTTTGCTTGACTGCTCCATGCGCAGTCGCATCTCCGCCACTTCCTGGCGTAACTGCGCAACCTCAGCTTGCAGACGGTTGTTGCTCGCCTACCCAGGCCCTTGTTTCTTCTGATGTGCACCGACTCTGCAGGATCTGGGTGACTTCTCTGATCGTATCTACAGAGTCTTTCAGCGATCGAACTAAGGTGCCCTTGATGTTCTTAGACTTCGCAGCGACCTGGCTAATAACGTTGATGCTCTCCTCAATTTTCTTCCTAGCGCGACGCCCGCCGCAGAGTCGTCGTCATTTGACGATGACTCTGACAGGGTTCTTGTCCAGTCGGCGCGGAGTCGTCGGGCTGACGCTGCAACCTCAACCTCCGCCTCTAATCTCATCTCCTCCCTTTTTGCAGCGATCGCCGCCTGTTTGGCCTTGGCAAGGCCCACATATTCCCCCGTTGTTGGAGGTCGCCCTCGACCTCTTTTTGGCAGATGTTCTTGCCGCTATTCTTCCAATCTCTTCATCGTGGCCCGCTATTGGACCAGAACCGCAACCTACATCCGTAGATGGTCGCTTTCTCCCCGCACCAAACCTTTCCTCTTCCAGAGACTCTACGCTCAGCATAGAGTCACTCACCTCATCACTATCTTGTTCCGCCATTTGTTTTGTTTGTTTTACAGTTTCCATATTTGTTCCCACGATTATAGGACGAAATAAAATGTCGGTCCCCGGGTGACGCCTATTCCGGTGACAAGGCTACATACTGTGGGGGTCGCCTGGTACCCACAGGTTTTTAAGACTTCGCTGTCTGATTTTTTATAGAGATTTACTCCTCGCGGGCCGGCCAGTTAAGGCAAGCCCTCCGCTCCACTGCACTTCGACGTACCCCATTATCGTCAGCACTGGGGTCTTTGACGAAAGTACAGCGGGTTACGGCGCGCTGGGAGAGCCGACGTAACTCCCCAGTTTTTGACGGTTGAATGCCCGGCGGCAGTGTGATGCCTGCCGGACCCGTCCACCACTATGAGCATTAGGCACTGGAAACGATATATCGTCACCAGTTCCTGATACCCACCATCATTTGTTGCCTTTCCCCGGATACAGAAATCAAGGAGAAATGCAACCTCCAACGCTCGACGGTTGAGTGCCCGGCGGCAGTAAAGCGCACACCGAGCCCGTCCCCACACTGTGAACATTAGGCACTGCCAACGACGTATCGCCACCAGAGGTTTCCTATGCACACCCTCATGTTGTTGCCTTTCCCCGGATACTTTGATCAAGGAGAAATGCAACCTCCCCTCCCCTCGCATTGGGCGCTGAAGACGACATTATCGTCACCAGTGCCCAATGCGCACCATCGTTCGGTTGCCTTTCCTCCGGATACGGAAATCAAAAGGAAATGCAACCCCCTGCCACTCCACTGTGCCCTCCACAGCGTAAGAGGGACGCAGGCAGCTATCCCCTGTCAGAACATTCGCCACTGGCAACAACGTGTCATCACCGGTGCCGGGATTTTTGTCCCGGCGTTGCCTTTCCCCGGATACAATAGTATCAAAGGGAAATTCAACGACCAGGCACTCGAGGAGGTTTTCTGACGTGGCATCGACCCCAGCCTAATAACCTAACCTAGCCTAACCTAACCTAGCCTAACCTAACCTAACCTAACCTAACCTTTTTTTTTTTTTTTTCGTGGGGAAATGCCCTGCATACCCGCCCCCGCGGACGAGGGCGGGTTATGTCGGACTCGCACCGACTAAAACCCCACGGTGTTCCATCGCTCCACCCAGTGCTGTGCATGCGGGTACGCTGTGAGCATTCTTCCGCGTGCACAGCTGGTGGCGGCCAGTTGTGTGGCCTCGGCATATTTGGCCCTGTCTTGAGAGCGCGGGAACACCGGGCGCGCTCTCACCTCGCTGACTCATACGAGCGACAGACTTCCCCGAGTCCATCACTCGAGTCGTAAGGGGGGGAATCGAGTATGCCTACGCTCTCCTCATCCCCCCCTGCGGCGGCTGTGGAGTGGTCCCAGGGTCTCGGGACGCTTCCTCCTCCATCGGCTGGCTGGTCGGTTGCCGAGGTGGCAACGAACCGGATGACCTTTCCACAACAGCAGGAGGCGCTGCAAACCTTCCCCGTATAATGGTCCGCCGGTTTCTTTGCGGCGACGCGCAACTTTAACGCGGGATGGCGGGCATGTTGCCGCCTTGTGGCCAGGTTGACCACATCGGCGGCAACTCCCCGGTCGATCGGTGCGTCGCACTGAGCCCTCACGTGCCCCGCCTCGAAACAGCGGAAGCACCTAAGAGGTGAGGGCTCCACGAGCTTCACCTCGGCTGCCACCCATGAGACCATAAGGCGCCCGCTGGCGGCCACCTTTTTGGCGGCAGCCACGGGACTGGATTTGGCCATCCCTATGCCTGCGGGATATCGCAGGACCTCGCTGCACTTAATGGTGTCCTTGGGACAGCCGCCAGCCTTCGTCACCGCCGCTACTACATCCTCTGCTGTGGTGGAGTCGTCCAGACCGGACACCTTGACTTCAGCAGTCTTTGCCGGTCTGGATACTCGGACTCCTTTGCCCGCCGATTCAAGCACCTGACTCAATTTTTGAGCGAGAGCGTCCGCCTTTGCTCCGCTGTCTGCGCCGGGGATTTCGAACATCCGAGCCCCGTGGCGAGTACAGGCTATCAGATGCCGAGGCTAGGACCATTTCGCCGCTGCCTCGGTAATCACGTCGATGTAGGTGACGCCCGCGCAGCAACCTGAGGCTCTAGCGTCACCACCACAGCAGAGGATCGCGGAGTCGCAATCTTGACCGCCCTTGGTTTGCCAACAATTTGATTCACCTTCCCTCCCTTGTTTTGAGCCCCTTCCTGGCCACCGTAGTCAGGGTTGGTCCATAGACTCGGGGGCAGGTGGCGAAGTCGAACTCAGTTGCCTTCTTTGGGCCCTCCTTTACAGGCTCACTTTGTTTCCCTTTGGGGCGCTTCGAGTTACAACGACCCCAGCGCTACAACCGATTTGCCGCTAGCCGCCTTTACAGGCGGTTTTGCTTTTAACCGGTGTCTGGGAAGGCGAAGAGCTGGAAGAGATACCGGGCAATGCTTCCGGCCTCTTGTCGGCCGCCAATGGGGGCGGAGGCGCTTCTCCGGCAGGAGGCGGTCCTCAGGGCAGCAAATCTGGCGTTGATCATTGACCCCACCTGGTCAATGATCGAGCGCACGAGCTCCTCCTTGTCCGTTCCCTCGGTTTGTTGGCTGGGCCGGTCACTTTTCATCCGCAGGTCAGCCACCTCCTTCCTCAGCTGCGACGCACTTCGCCTTACATGAGCGAGCATTGTCGGCCTGCAGCTTCCGCGTCTCGTCTGAGGTACAACGTCGCTGCAGAGTCTTGGTAGCCTCGCTGACGTTCTCTGCAGCCTCTTTGAGCGCCTTCACCCAGATGCCCTTCAGGTTCTTTGACCTTGTTGCAACCATGGTGATGACGCCCACGCTGTCCTCCTACCCTCTTCTAAACCGCGCGGTCTCAGTGTATCGTTTGGACGACGACTCCGACAGGGTTGTTATCCTGCCGGCGCGGAGCTGACGAGACGACGATGCTAACTCCGCCTCCGCCTCTGCCCTCATCACGCTTCTTTGATTCTCATTTTGGCGCCGACCGGCGGCCGTATTTATTCCAGTTGTTGGGGGTCGCCCTCGGCCTCTTTTGGCAGATATCCTTGCCGTACCCAAGCCGTGACCAGAAGTGCATGATACGTCCATAGAAGGTCGTTTTCGCCTGCCACTTCGTCTACCATCTTTGATGACAAATAGCGCCAGAGTCACTGTCGTCGTCGCTATCTTGTATATCAGTCCGTTTTGTATGATTCAGTTTTTCCATATTTGTTCCCACGATTATAGGACGAAATAAATGTCGGTCCCCGGGTGACGCCTATTCCGGGGACAAGGCTAAATACTGTGGGGGTCGCCTGGTACCCACAGGTTTTTAAGACTTCGCTGTCTGATTTTTTATAGAGGTTTACTCCTCGCGGGCCGGCCAATTAAGGCAAGCCCTCCGCTCCGCTGCACTTCGACATACCCCATTATCGTCAACACTGGGGTCTTTGACGAAAGTACAGCGGGTTACGGCGCGCTGGGAGAGCCGACGTAACTCCCCAGTTTTGGACGGTTGAGTGCCGGCGATGTGAGGTGCACAAGGCTGCGTCCCTCCACTATGAGCATTAGGCACTGGAAACGATAAATCGTCACCAGTTCCTAATACCCACCATCATTTGTTGCCTTTCCCCGGATACAGAAATCAGGAGAAATGCGGCCTCCACAACATCGTGAAGTTAGAACGCGGCGACATTAAGCTGCCGAGCCCGTCCCACACACTGGCGAGCATTAGAGCTGCCAACGACGTATCGCCACCGGGTTTGTGCGCTGTTTGTTGCCTTTCCCCGGATACTTTGATCCGGGGTAGCCTCTACCACATTGGGCACTGAGAACGACGTATCGTCACCAGTGCCAATGCGCTAATCGTTCGGTTGCCTTTCCTCCGGATATGGAACCAAGAGGAAATGCAACTCCCCCGCCCCTCCGCTGTGCCCTCCGCTTATCAGAGGGACACGCAGAGCAGCTATCCCCCCCTGTCAGAACATTCGCCACTGGCAACAACGTGTCATCACCAGTGCCCAGGGTGCACCGTCCCGGCGTTGCCTTTCCCTCGGATACAATAGTATCAAAGAGAAATTCAACGACCAGGCACTCGAGGAGGTTTTCTGACGTGGCACCCCAACCTAACCTAACCTAACCTAACCTAACCTAACCTTTTTTTTTTTTTTCGTGTTTTACGCATTCCGCCCCCGCGGGGACGAGGGCGGGTTATGTCGGACTCGCACCGACTAAAACCCCACGGTGTTCCTTCACTCCACCCAGTGCTGTGCATGCGGGTACGCTGTGAGCATTCTTCCGCGTGCACAGCTGGTGGCGGTCAGTTGTGTGGCCTCGGCAGATTTGACCCTGTGTTGAGAGCGGGAACACCGGGCGCGCTCTCACCTCGCTGACTCATACGAGCGACAGACTTCCCCGAGTCCATCACTCGAGTCGTAAGGGGGGGGGGGGGGAATCGAGTATGCCTACGCTCTCCTCATCCCCCCCTGCGGCGGCTGTGGAGTGGTCCCGGGGTCTCGGGACGCGTCCTCCTCCATCGGCTGGCTGGTCGGTTGCCGAGGTGGCAACGGGCGGACCGGCCTTTTCCCGCTCTTTGACTGCGCAGAGCAGGCCTTCCCTCCCATCCTGTGGTCCGCTGGTTTCTTCGCGGCGACGCACACAGCACAACGCGGGGCAGCGGAGCACTGCGCCGCTTTGTGGCCAGGCTGACCACAGCGGAAGCAGAGCTCCCCCCGGTCGACTGCGGCGCCGCACTGAGCCCTCACATGGCCCGCTTCTGCTGCTATCGGAAGCACCTCAGAGGTGTGAGGGCTCCACCAGCTTGACCGCGGACGCCACCCAGGATACCATAAGGCGCCCGTCGGCTGCCACCTTTGGCGGCAGCCACGGGCATCGACCCAGGCTATCCTGGGCCTGCGGGATACCGCAGGATCTCGCTGCACTTCACAGCTTCCTTGGGACAGCCGCCAGCCTTTGTCACAGCCGCCACTACTTCCTCTGCTGTGGCAGAGTCATCCAGCATGCTAACCGGGAAGAACTGCAAAAGACCTCAACAACTCTCTTGCCCCTGTGCTGGACCACCTACGAGAGACAAAAAGGGACATAAACGATCTAAGGGATATTCAAATCATCACCCGAAATTCACCGAGGGGCAGCGGGACTGGGTCTGGAGCTTGCCATCCTGAACGCAAGCAACAACTATCCGATCTACTCGCACCTATAAGTCGGCCATAGAAGCTGCTGGTGAGATTCGGGAAGAGCGAAAGCGAAGGCTAAACAGTGGAAAACTGTTTCCCTACGGCAGAAACAAGAAATACAGAGAAGCACCACAAATGAATCAACCAGAAACCGCCTCCCCGAAGTACAATGTCTAATCGAATCTATCACGACCCACGGCACACAAATTGAGGACATTGTACAAAAGATAAAGGCAGGCGTCAATGTTATAGAAGAGGAATTGGCATCTCAGGCATTCCGCAAGGCCAAAAACCAAAAGGTCGTAGTAAAAAAAATATAATAATAATAACAAAACACACTGAAAACTTATTTTCCCAGAGTCAATCCCATAGAATAAAATAATGCTGAATGATAAATATCCAGCAGGGGCCGGCGAGACCCCAAAAACGGGGTCAAAAACCTAACCTAACCTAACCTAACCTAAACTAACCTAACCTAACCTAACCTAACCTAACCTAACCTAACCTAACCTAACCTAACCTAACCTAACCTAACCTAACCTAACCTAACCTAACCTAACCTAACCTAACCTAA